>MCGO01000420.1:0-10893 GCA_002104985.1 Rhizoclosmatium globosum | reverse complement strand
AAATAAAATTGCAGACTCCATGCACAGACACTCTTTCTAGCTATGGGTTTGAAAGATGAGCAGGTTTCTGCCAGTCACTGGGACTCCAGGGGAGTGGTCGGAGTGGTCATTAGTCACAGCTTTCGCCAGATTTGACCAGATAACGTCTGCAAAAAGTACTCAAATAAAATTGCAGACTCCATGCACAGACACTCTTTCTAGCTATGGTTGAAAGACAAGGAGGTTTCTGCAGTCACAGGACTCAGGGGAGTGGTCGGAGTGGTCATTAGTCACAGCTTTCGCCAGATTGACCAGATAACGTCTGCAAAAAGTACTCAAATAAAATTGCAGACTCCATGCACAGACACTCTTTCTAGCTATGGTTGAAAGACAGGAGGTTTCTGCAGTCATGGGACTCAGGGGAGTGGTCGGAGTGGTCATTAGTCACAGCTTTCGCCAGATAAACGTCTGCAAAAAGTACTCAAATAAAATTGCAGACTCCATGCACAGACACTCTTTCTAGCTATGGTTGAAAGACGGAGGTTTCTGCAGTCACAGGACTCAGGGGAGTGGTCGGAGTGGTCATTAGTCACAGCTTTCGCCAGATTGACCAGACAACGTCTGCAAAAAGTACTCAAATAAAATTGCAGACTCCATGCACAGACACTCTTTCTAGCTATGGTTGAAAGACGAGCAGGTTTCTGCAGTCATGGGACTCAGGGGAGTGGTCGGAGTGGTCATTAGTCACAGCTTTCGCCAGATTTGACCAGCAACGTCTGCAAAAAGTACTCAAATAAAATTGCAGACTCCATGCACAGACACTCTTTCTAGCTATGGTTGAAAGACAGGAGGTTTCTGCAGTCACAGGACTCAGGGGAGTGGTCGGAGTGGTCATTAGTCACAGCTTTCGCCAGATTTGACCAGATAACGTCTGCAAAAAGTACTCAAATAAAATTGCAGACTCCATGCACAGACACTCTTTCTAGCTATGGTTGAAAGACGAGCAGGTTTCTGCAGTCATGGACTCAGGGGAGTGGTCGGAGTGGTCATTAGTCACAGCTTTCGCCAGATTTGACCAGACAACGTCTGCAAAAAGTACTCAAATAAAATTGCAGACTCCATGCACAGACACTCTTTCTAGCTATGGTTGAAAGACGAGCAGGTTTCTGCAGTCATGGGACTCAGGGGAGTGGTCGGAGTGGTCATTAGTCACAGCTTTCGCCAGATTTGACCAGACAACGTCTGCAAAAAGTACTCAAATAAAATTGCAGACTCCATGCACAGACACTCTTTCTAGCTATGGTTGAAAGACAAGGAGGTTTCTGCAGTCATGGGACTCAGGGGAGTGGTCGGAGTGGTCATTAGTCACAGCTTTCGCCAGATAACGTCTGCAAAAAGTACTCAAATAAAATTGCAGACTCCATGCACAGACACTCTTTCTAGCTATGGTTGAAAGACGAGCAGGTTTCTGCAGTCATGGGACTCAGGGGAGTGGTCGGAGTGGTCATTAGTCACAGCTTTCGCCAGATTTGACCAGACAACGTCTGCAAAAAGTTCTCAAATAAAATTGCAGACTCCATGCACAGACACTCTTTCTAGCTATGGTTAAAAGATGAGCAGGTTTCTGCAGTCATGGGACTCAGGGGAGTGGTCGGAGTGGTCATTAGTCACAGCTTTCGCCAGATTTGACCAGACAACGTCTGCAAAAAGTACTCAAATAAAATTGCAGACTCCATGCACAGACACTCTTTCTAGCTATGGTTGAAAGATGAGCAGGTTTCTGCAGTCACAGGACTCAGGGGAGTGGTCGGAGTGGTCATTAGTCACAGCTTTCGCCAGATTTGACCAGATAACGTCTGCAAAAAGTACTCAAATAAAATTGCAGACTCCATGCACAGACACTCTTTCTAGCTATGGTTGAAAGACAAGGAGGTTTCTGCAGTCACAGGACTCAGGGGAGTGGTCGGAGTGGTCATTAGTCACAGCTTTCGCCAGATTTGACCAGACTACATCTGCAAAAAGTACTCAAATAAAATTGCAGACTCCATGCACAGACACTCTTTCTAGGTATGGTTGAAAGACGAGTAGGTTTCTACAGTCACAGGACTCAGGGGAGTGGTCGGAGTGGTCATTAGTCACAGCTTTCGCCAGATTTGACCAGATAACGTCTGCAAAAAGTACTCAAATAAAATTGCAGACTCCATGCACAGACACTCTTTCTAGCTATGGTTGAAAGATGAGCAGGTTTCTGCAGTCACGGGACTCAGGGGAGTGGTCGGAGTGGTCATTAGTCACAGCTTTCGCCAGATTTGACCAGACTACATCTGCAAAAAGTACTCAAATAAAATTGCAGACTCCATGCACAGACACTCTTTCTAGCTATGGTTGAAAGACGAGTAGGTTTCTACAGTCACAGGACTCAGGGGAGTGGTCGGAGTGGTCATTAGTCACAGCTTTCGCCAGATAACGTCTGCAAAAAGTACTCAAATAAAATTGCAGACTCCATGCACAGACACTCTTTCTAGCTATGGTTGAAAGACGAGCAGGTTTCTGCAGTCACGGGACTCAGGGGAGTGGTCGGAGTGGTCATTAGTCACAGCTTTCGCCAGATAACGTCTGCAAAAAGTACTCAAATAAAATTGCAGACTCCATGCACAGACACTCTTTCTAGCTATGGTTAAAAGATGAGCAGGTTTCTGCAGTCATGGGACTCAGGGGAGTGGTCGGAGTGGTCATTAGTCACAGCTTTCGCCAGATTTGACCAGATAACGTCTGCAAAAAGTACTCAAATAAAATGCAGATTATTATGCCACTGTCAAAAGATGGAGGCATGAGCTTTCTTTGTAAAGGCGCTATGGGGGTAGAATAGGACCCCCATTGGACCCCCATTCACACCCTTTCACAGCCATACAGATGCACCCTTGACACTGAGTCCAACTCTGTTGCCACTAACAGTCAAAGTATGCACGTTCAAACTGGTAGCACAAGTTTCAGATTCTCCTGATTTATTTTGGGTGAGTTGGTTTCCACGTGATTACTAATCAACACCAAACCGTCACAATCAGATTGGCTTCAATTCACAAACAAATGCTTTGTTTCACTGTGTTTGATGTGTATTATGCCACTGTCAAAAGATGGAGGCATGAGCTTTCTTTGTAAAGGCGCTATGGGGGTAGAATAGGACCCCCATTGGACCCCCATTCACACCCTTTCACAGCCATACAGATGCACCCTTGACACTGAGTCCAACTCTGTTGCCACTAACAGTCAAAGTATGCACGTTCAAACTGGTAGCACAAGTTTCAGATTCTCCTGATTTATTTTGGGTGAGTTGGTTTCCACGTGATTACTAATCAACACCAAACCGTCACAATCAGATTGGCTTCAATTCACAAACAAATGCTTTGTTTCACTGTGTTTGATGTGTATTATGCCACTGTCAAAAGATGGAGGCATGAGCTTTCTTTGTAAAGGCGCTATGGGGGTAGAATAGGACCCCCATTGGACCCCCATTCACACCCTTTCACAGCCATACAGATGCACCCTTGACACTGAGTCCAACTCTGTTGCCACTAACAGTCAAAGTATGCACGTTCAAACTGGTAGCACAAGTTTCAGATTCTCCTGATTTATTTTGGGTGAGTTGGTTTCCACGTGATTACTAATCAACACCAAACCGTCACAATCAGATTGGCTTCAATTCACAAACAAATGCTTTGTTTCACTGTGTTTGATGTGTATTATGCCACTGTCAAAAGATGGAGGCATGAGCTTTCTTTGTAAAGGCGCTATGGGGGTAGAATAGGACCCCCATTGGACCCCCATTCACACCCTTTCACAGCCATACAGATGCACCCTTGACACTGAGTCCAACTCTGTTGCCACTAACAGTCAAAGTATGCACGTTCAAACTGGTAGCACAAGTTTCAGATTCTCCTGATTTATTTTGGGTGAGTTGGTTTCCACGTGATTACTAATCAACACCAAACCGTCACAATCAGATTGGCTTCAATTCACAAACAAATGCTTTGTTTCACTGTGTTTGATGTGTATTATGCCACTGTCAAAAGATGGAGGCATGAGCTTTCTTTGTAAAGGCGCTATGGGGGTAGAATAGGACCCCCATTGGACCCCCATTCACACCCTTTCACAGCCATACAGATGCACCCTTGACACTGAGTCCAACTCTGTTGCCACTAACAGTCAAAGTATGCACGTTCAAACTGGTAGCACAAGTTTCAGATTCTCCTGATTTATTTTGGGTGAGTTGGTTTCCACGTGATTACTAATCAACACCAAACCGTCACAATCAGATTGGCTTCAATTCACAAACAAATGCTTTGTTTCACTGTGTTTGATGTGTATTATGCCACTGTCAAAAGATGGAGGCATGAGCTTTCTTTGTAAAGGCGCTATGGGGGTAGAATAGGACCCCCATTGGACCCCCATTCACACCCTTTCACAGCCATACAGATGCACCCTTGACACTGAGTCCAACTCTGTTGCCACTAACAGTCAAAGTATGCACGTTCAAACTGGTAGCACAAGTTTCAGATTCTCCTGATTTATTTTGGGTGAGTTGGTTTCCACGTGATTACTAATCAACACCAAACCGTCACAATCAGATTGGCTTCAATTCACAAACAAATGCTTTGTTTCACTGTGTTTGATGTGTATTATGCCACTGTCAAAAGATGGAGGCATGAGCTTTCTTTGTAAAGGCGCTATGGGGGTAGAATAGGACCCCCATTGGACCCCCATTCACACCCTTTCACAGCCATACAGATGCACCCTTGACACTGAGTCCAACTCTGTTGCCACTAACAGTCAAAGTATGCACGTTCAAACTGGTAGCACAAGTTTCAGATTCTCCTGATTTATTTTGGGTGAGTTGGTTTCCACGTGATTACTAATCAACACCAAACCGTCACAATCAGATTGGCTTCAATTCACAAACAAATGCTTTGTTTCACTGTGTTTGATGTGTATTATGCCACTGTCAAAAGATGGAGGCATGAGCTTTCTTTGTAAAGGCGCTATGGGGGTAGAATAGGACCCCCATTGGACCCCCATTCACACCCTTTCACAGCCATACAGATGCACCCTTGACACTGAGTCCAACTCTGTTGCCACTAACAGTCAAAGTATGCACGTTCAAACTGGTAGCACAAGTTTCAGATTCTCCTGATTTATTTTGGGTGAGTTGGTTTCCACGTGATTACTAATCAACACCAAACCGTCACAATCAGATTGGCTTCAATTCACAAACAAATGCTTTGTTTCACTGTGTTTGATGTGTATTATGCCACTGTCAAAAGATGGAGGCATGAGCTTTCTTTGTAAAGGCGCTATGGGGGTAGAATAGGACCCCCATTGGACCCCCATTCACACCCTTTCACAGCCATACAGATGCACCCTTGACACTGAGTCCAACTCTGTTGCCACTAACAGTCAAAGTATGCACGTTCAAACTGGTAGCACAAGTTTCAGATTCTCCTGATTTATTTTGGGTGAGTTGGTTTCCACGTGATTACTAATCAACACCAAACCGTCACAATCAGATTGGCTTCAATTCACAAACAAATGCTTTGTTTCACTGTGTTTGATGTGTATTATGCCACTGTCAAAAGATGGAGGCATGAGCTTTCTTTGTAAAGGCGCTATGGGGGTAGAATAGGACCCCCATTGGACCCCCATTCACACCCTTTCACAGCCATACAGATGCACCCTTGACACTGAGTCCAACTCTGTTGCCACTAACAGTCAAAGTATGCACGTTCAAACTGGTAGCACAAGTTTCAGATTCTCCTGATTTATTTTGGGTGAGTTGGTTTCCACGTGATTACTAATCAACACCAAACCGTCACAATCAGATTGGCTTCAATTCACAAACAAATGCTTTGTTTCACTGTGTTTGATGTGTATTATGCCACTGTCAAAAGATGGAGGCATGAGCTTTCTTTGTAAAGGCGCTATGGGGGTAGAATAGGACCCCCATTGGACCCCCATTCACACCCTTTCACAGCCATACAGATGCACCCTTGACACTGAGTCCAACTCTGTTGCCACTAACAGTCAAAGTATGCACGTTCAAACTGGTAGCACAAGTTTCAGATTCTCCTGATTTATTTTGGGTGAGTTGGTTTCCACGTGATTACTAATCAACACCAAACCGTCACAATCAGATTGGCTTCAATTCACAAACAAATGCTTTGTTTCACTGTGTTTGATGTGTATTATGCCACTGTCAAAAGATGGAGGCATGAGCTTTCTTTGTAAAGGCGCTATGGGGGTAGAATAGGACCCCCATTGGACCCCCATTCACACCCTTTCACAGCCATACAGATGCACCCTTGACACTGAGTCCAACTCTGTTGCCACTAACAGTCAAAGTATGCACGTTCAAACTGGTAGCACAAGTTTCAGATTCTCCTGATTTATTTTGGGTGAGTTGGTTTCCACGTGATTACTAATCAACACCAAACCGTCACAATCAGATTGGCTTCAATTCACAAACAAATGCTTTGTTTCACTGTGTTTGATGTGTATTATGCCACTGTCAAAAGATGGAGGCATGAGCTTTCTTTGTAAAGGCGCTATGGGGGTAGAATAGGACCCCCATTGGACCCCCATTCACACCCTTTCACAGCCATACAGATGCACCCTTGACACTGAGTCCAACTCTGTTGCCACTAACAGTCAAAGTATGCACGTTCAAACTGGTAGCACAAGTTTCAGATTCTCCTGATTTATTTTGGGTGAGTTGGTTTCCACGTGATTACTAATCACACCAAACCGTCACAATGATTGGCTTCAATTCACAAACAAATGCTTTTTTCACTGTTTTGTTTTTCACTGTCAGATGGGCATGACTTTCTTTTAAGCGCTATGGGGTAGATAGACCCATTGACCCCCCCTTCCACCATACAGATGCCCTTGACTGTCCTTGTTCACTACATCAAGTATGCACGTTCACTGTAGCACAGTTTCAGATTCTCCTGATTTATTTTGGGTGAGTTGGTTTCCACGTGATTACTAATCACACCAAACCGTCACAATCAGATTGGCTTCAATTCACAAACAAATGCTTTGTTTCACTGTGTTTGATGTGTATTATGCCACTGTCAAAAGATGGAGGCATGAGCTTTCTTTGTAAAGGCGCTATGGGGGTAGAATAGGACCCCCATTGGACCCCCATTCACCCCTTTCACAGCCATACAGATGCACCCTTGACACTGAGTCCAACTCTGTTGCCACTAACAGTCAAAGTATGCACGTTCAAACTGGTAGCACAAGTTTCAGATTCTCCTGATTTATTTTGGGTGAGTTGGTTTCCACGTGATTACTAATCAACACCAAACCGTCACAATCAGATTGGCTTCAATTCACAAACAAATGCTTTGTTTCACTGTGTTTGATGTGTATTATGCCACTGTCAAAAGATGGAGGCATGAGCTTTCTTTGTAAAGGCGCTATGGGGGTAGAATAGGACCCCCATTGGACCCCCATTCACACCCTTTCACAGCCATACAGATGCACCCTTGACACTGAGTCCAACTCTGTTGCCACTAACAGTCAAAGTATGCACGTTCAAACTGGTAGCACAAGTTTCAGATTCTCCTGATTTATTTTGGGTGAGTTGGTTTCCACGTGATTACTAATCAACACCAAACCGTCACAATCAGATTGGCTTCAATTCACAAACAAATGCTTTGTTTCACTGTGTTTGATGTGTATTATGCCACTGTCAAAAGATGGAGGCATGAGCTTTCTTTGTAAAGGCGCTATGGGGGTAGAATAGGACCCCCATTGGACCCCCATTCACCCCTTTCACAGCCATACAGATGCACCCTTGACACTGAGTCCAACTCTGTTGCCACTAACAGTCAAAGTATGCACGTTCAAACTGGTAGCACAAGTTTCAGATTCTCCTGATTTATTTTGGGTGAGTTGGTTTCCACGTGATTACTAATCAACACCAAACCGTCACAATCAGATTGGCTTCAATTCACAAACAAATGCTTTGTTTCACTGTGTTTGATGTGTATTATGCCACTGTCAAAAGATGGAGGCATGAGCTTTCTTTGTAAAGGCGCTATGGGGGTAGAATAGGACCCCCATTGGACCCCCATTCACCCCTTTCACAGCCATACAGATGCACCCTTGACACTGAGTCCAACTCTGTTGCCACTAACAGTCAAAGTATGCACGTTCAAACTGGTAGCACAAGTTTCAGATTCTCCTGATTTATTTTGGGTGAGTTGGTTTCCACGTGATTACTAATCAACACCAAACCGTCACAATCAGATTGGCTTCAATTCACAAACAAATGCTTTGTTTCACTGTGTTTGATGTGTATTATGCCACTGTCAAAAGATGGAGGCATGAGCTTTCTTTGTAAAGGCGCTATGGGGGTAGAATAGGACCCCCATTGGACCCCCATTCACCCCTTTCACAGCCATACAGATGCACCCTTGACACTGAGTCCAACTCTGTTGCCACTAACAGTCAAAGTATGCACGTTCAAACTGGTAGCACAAGTTTCAGATTCTCCTGATTTATTTTGGGTGAGTTGGTTTCCACGTGATTACTAATCAACACCAAACCGTCACAATCAGATTGGCTTCAATTCACAAACAAATGCTTTGTTTCACTGTGTTTGATGTGTATTATGCCACTGTCAAAAGATGGAGGCATGAGCTTTCTTTGTAAAGGCGCTATGGGGGTAGAATAGGACCCCCATTGGACCCCCATTCACCCCTTTCACAGCCATACAGATGCACCCTTGACACTGAGTCCAACTCTGTTGCCACTAACAGTCAAAGTATGCACGTTCAAACTGGTAGCACAAGTTTCAGATTCTCCTGATTTATTTTGGGTGAGTTGGTTTCCACGTGATTACTAATCAACACCAAACCGTCACAATCAGATTGGCTTCAATTCACAAACAAATGCTTTGTTTCACTGTGTTTGATGTGTATTATGCCACTGTCAAAAGATGGAGGCATGAGCTTTCTTTGTAAAGGCGCTATGGGGGTAGAATAGGACCCCCATTGGACCCCCATTCACCCCTTTCACAGCCATACAGATGCACCCTTGACACTGAGTCCAACTCTGTTGCCACTAACAGTCAAAGTATGCACGTTCAAACTGGTAGCACAAGTTTCAGATTCTCCTGATTTATTTTGGGTGAGTTGGTTTCCACGTGATTACTAATCAACACCAAACCGTCACAATCAGATTGGCTTCAATTCACAAACAAATGCTTTGTTTCACTGTGTTTGATGTGTATTATGCCACTGTCAAAAGATGGAGGCATGAGCTTTCTTTGTAAAGGCGCTATGGGGGTAGAATAGGACCCCCATTGGACCCCCATTCACACCCTTTCACAGCCATACAGATGCACCCTTGACACTGAGTCCAACTCTGTTGCCACTAACAGTCAAAGTATGCACGTTCAAACTGGTAGCACAAGTTTCAGATTCTCCTGATTTATTTTGGGTGAGTTGGTTTCCACGTGATTACTAATCAACACCAAACCGTCACAATCAGATTGGCTTCAATTCACAAACAAATGCTTTGTTTCACTGTGTTTGATGTGTATTATGCCACTGTCAAAAGATGGAGGCATGAGCTTTCTTTGTAAAGGCGCTATGGGGGTAGAATAGGACCCCCATTGGACCCCCATTCACCCCTTTCACAGCCATACAGATGCACCCTTGACACTGAGTCCAACTCTGTTGCCACTAACAGTCAAAGTATGCACGTTCAAACTGGTAGCACAAGTTTCAGATTCTCCTGATTTATTTTGGGTGAGTTGGTTTCCACGTGATTACTAATCAACACCAAACCGTCACAATCAGATTGGCTTCAATTCACAAACAAATGCTTTGTTTCACTGTGTTTGATGTGTATTATGCCACTGTCAAAAGATGGAGGCATGAGCTTTCTTTGTAAAGGCGCTATGGGGGTAGAATAGGACCCCCATTGGACCCCCATTCACCCCTTTCACAGCCATACAGATGCACCCTTGACACTGAGTCCAACTCTGTTGCCACTAACAGTCAAAGTATGCACGTTCAAACTGGTAGCACAAGTTTCAGATTCTCCTGATTTATTTTGGGTGAGTTGGTTTCCACGTGATTACTAATCAACACCAAACCGTCACAATCAGATTGGCTTCAATTCACAAACAAATGCTTTGTTTCACTGTGTTTGATGTGTATTATGCCACTGTCAAAAGATGGAGGCATGAGCTTTCTTTGTAAAGGCGCTATGGGGTAGAATAGGACCCCCATTGGACCCCCATTCACCCCTTTCACAGCCATACAGATGCACCCTTGACACTGAGTCCAACTCTGTTGCCACTAACAGTCAAAGTATGCACGTTCAAACTGGTAGCACAAGTTTCAGATTCTCCTGATTTATTTTGGGTGAGTTGGTTTCCACGTGATTACTAATCAACACCAAACCGTCACAATCAGATTGGCTTCAATTCACAAACAAATGCTTTGTTTCACTGTGTTTGATGTGTATTATGCACTGTCAAAAGATGGAGGCATGAGCTTTCTTTGTAAAGGCGCTAGGGGGTAGAATAGGACCCCCATTGGACCCCCATTCACCCCTTTCACAGCCATACAGATGCACCCTTGACACTGAGTCCAACTCTGTTGCCACTAACAGTCAAGTATGCACGTTCAAACTGGTAGCACAAGTTTCAGATTCTCCTGATTTATTTTGGGTGAGTTGGTTTCCACGTGATTACTAATCAACACCAAACCGTCACAATCAGATTGGCTTCAATTCACAAACAAATGCTTTGTTTCACTGTGTTTGATGTGTATTATGCCACTGTCAAAAGATGGAGGCATGAGCTTTCTTTGTAAAGGCGCTATGGGGGTAGAATAGGACCCC